>JASANB010004738.1:0-25091 GCA_030248155.1 Sabatieria punctata
CCTTTTCAACCCCTAAACTACCAGTCTCTAAGCAACTGATTAATTAACGACAAAACCGGGTCGATCTGTCAGTCAAGCCGTATACCTGAATTTCAATTAGTCTCTGAGCTGTTTCATTTGCGAAAGGCAGGTGAGCAATTCTCGAGCCCAAATACAGGCACGTTTGCCTACGGTTACCAGCGAGACCTGCTGGTAATGAGTGCGACCGACTGTGACCGTAAGTTTGTGTTTTGTCAGCAAAGTCTTTTAATCCTCAAAAATACAGTTAGTAGAACAAAACAACACTGCATTAGTGGTGGTACTAACTACCTATGCAAACAGGTGGCCAGTCCACTAATAAGTACGTCTAGAGCTTGTCGCACTATGATCAAGTCTCTGTGTTGTCAACTACAAAGCAGGACGTGGCGCCCAAATGAATTATTCCGGAAGCCAGAGGACACAGCTGCTGTGACGCATGGATGTGGGCCATGACGTCATGTTTTGTGCGCTTCTCAGCGTTGCGACAAACCGCCCAGTCTATGTTTTCTTTGTTTGCTTCCATTTCTTCCAGCTATAGAAAGCATCCCTCCCTCATACCTGGCAGGCTTCGCATAGGGACATAGTTGTAGCGAATTATACATAGTAGGCTTTATCCAATTGGAGTCTAAAGGCATCTCGTCACTTATTTGATTGGTTGGCGATATGGTTTAGCCACATGGCCACTGTGCGCGTGTTCGTGCGCTCATGTTCTCGTCGCGGCAAGTTTCTTGCCGCAAAGAGTTGGTCGTCGGCTCGGCGCAAAGCTCCATCCAGGCCACCGAAAGCTGGTGACAGCGAGTAGGTAAAATGGGAACCGACTGGATCTGCCGTTGCACCGAAGCCGCTCCACAAAGCAGGCCGCGTTGGAGAAGAAGATCTACGATGTCAGAAGCTGTCTGAACTATGCCGGGAGCCCTCTGGAATATGGGGCACCGGCGGGAGCTGTCAGCATCATGGCATCGACACGCCGGCCGCCCCTCCTGGTAACCGGCGCCCATCAGCATGGCTAGGAGTGGCTGGCAGTGAAAGGAGGGCAACGTCCGAGATTAACAAAACAATAAACTCAAAATAACAACTTAAATATGTAAACAAAACCTCCGTTTTAGCCATAAACTAAATCTCTAAACAAAACAACAGCTCAATGACCCTCTATAAGCCCCATTGTCCCAACAGGTTAGTTGACATAACAATATTAGCCCTAGGCTACTGGCCAGCTCATGGATCGTTAATCCGCTCCTATTTACACCTTCATATAACAGTCACATTGCACATTAGGATTAGAGGCCGACCCATCGCGAGACAATATAGTGCCCTAAGGGTTTGGGTCCCATCGGCTCGCCACCGGTACCATAAACGCGTTAAGTGCCTGACTGTATAAGGCCAACAAAGAGAGCCGAGAAGCAGAAAATCCTCCACTCTATGTGCAAAGGTTACGCACTCATATAGCAGCACTGAACATACTTGTACACACTCTTAAATCTGCTAAACACTTATACCGTCTCATTTATAGGTCCGAAAGCTGATTTTAAGCAAATGAGAACAAAAACTAGTTAGATAATGCTAAAATTTCAAAACCGAGGAAAGTGGAATATGGGCGGAGGAAAGTGGAACGGAGGAAAGTGGAAAGGAGGAAAGTGGAACGGAGGAAACTGGAACGGAGGAAAGTGGAACAAACCAGAGCCTGAACCTGAAGGGCAGATATGGGCTAGCATTTTGGCTGAGGAGTGGTAAATTTTCGAATCCTGAGGGGAGCTGAGAGGGTGGCGGCGGCTGAGCGGTTGAGGGTGTTGCAAGCGTAAAAGTCCGATTTTTTTAAACTAAAATCAAGGTTTTAGGCTTATTTTTCACTAAAATAGGTTAAAGTAAGGTATTCTGAGCTTACTTGCACTTAATCTAACCTAGGCATAGATTTATCATAATTTTCTATACAAAATTATTCTAAAAGTTCCTGACTGTGGTAGCGGCGGGCGGGCGGCCATCTCTGCTACCCCTTTACCCATGTTCATACATGTTCTGAGCATACATGGGCCGGGGGGTAAGGGGGGTATACCCCTCCCCCTCGGCCGGCCATACCCCCTCCCCCACCCCGCCCCCTCCCGGAGGGAGGAAACTTTCGCTTATTTAAGGCAAAATAGGCGTTTTTGGCCTTTTTCGGGGGGAACCCCCAGGTCTCCAGACCCCCTACCCCCTCCGGATTTTTCCGGCCCATGTATGGTTCTGAGCATACAAGTCGGACACACAAAATCTATGAGGGAGGCATTTTTTATTGACTTGAGGAGGTTTATCGCAGAAAAGTGGCTAAACTTAACGGATTAAGCGTTAAGTTCAGCCGCTTTTCTGCGATAAACCTCAAGTCAATAAAAAATGTATGAACATGGGGAAAGGGGTAGCAGACATGGCCGCCCGCCGCTACCACCGTCAGGAATTTTTAGAATAATTTTGTTTGGCTGTATTTAAACCAAAATAACATTTAATACGTTAAATGCTTGAAAATTGAACTTCCATCTTATCACGAACTCTCATTATTACGGGTACTGCGGTTGTTTTCTTAATCTACTAGTCCCAAGCTAGACAAGAGAGAGGAATAAACATGTGTACCATTTGCGGGGTGACTCTAGTAAGTCCAAGTTCGATTTGTGCTTGTGCCAACCAACACCATAACTGGCGCCACGTTACAACTCTGTTTCGTTCAGAAAACAGAACCAGCAATGGGCTGCGCGCACAGTAGCGACCGCTCAGTGGCGACTGGTACACGTCTTCTGCTGCTTTGTCGGTCGACATGTCTGCTCTTCTAATTCTGCAACTTTTGCAGTTATATAATGTCTAGTTAACGTGTTTGTCTGGCATCGGCGTGTAGCACAGTAGTTAGTGCATTGGTACCGGTACCACATACCACCACAGTCGCCGAACGCATTAGGTACCGGTACCATAAACGGCGTTAAGTGCCTGACTGTAATAATACAAATGGCCGGCATGACTAATAGCCGCTGCACAGGTCAATTAGGCCTAGAGATGCAACCGTAAAAATACCGGATAATTTTTCCGAAGAGTCAGAGGAGATTCGTAAATCGCACAACAAACAGAAAATCGGTAATATCGAATCGGCGGAAAGCGCAAAGTGGCGCAAATTTTTCATTCGTTGCGTGAACATCTAGAATACTGTAGCCCGCGAAATTTAAATTCTATTGCCCTTCTTTTCATAATTTATCGTTGCATGATTGTCTCAGGACCATTTTTCATTATTATCCTATGATCTGCTGACAACAGATCCCACCTTGATCCTACAAGAAGAGCATCGCTGGTACCTGAAAGAAGAGCTCGGAAGAGACTGTTTTCCTCTGTCACACAAACAGTAACTACTTTTTACTTTTTGTTTACTTTTTTTACTTTTATACAAAATTATATAGAACTGATTAACTGGTGATCAATTATGCTCATTAAAAGTATTTATTTTGATCTGGGGTCGGTTCCTGATTTTACGCCCGGAAACTATACATTTACCCGTGGACAAAGTGCATCTGATACGCTGTAGACACCTAGACATATCCATACTGTATTACTACAACAGTACTATCTTTTGCCAATTTTCTATTACTACTGTACATGTACGTCTCGTCGGTCAGATACTTCTGAACTTTTCGGTGTTGCGTTATTTTGTATGCATTAGTACGTACGCATTCTAATTCATTAAAATTTCGTTGACATTCTGAATATAAAAAAGCGCTTGAGCAAACAGAAATCGAGTCGTGTCTCGTTAATCCGGAAAAGATTTGCGGTTCCAACTTAGAAATTTGGTGAAGTTCGGGTATGGTAAGTAACGTGGTAGGTAATCCCGATTTTGTTAAACAGAACAAAATCCAGGCGTTGTTGAATTTAGGTGTGGAATTTTAATTGGATTATACTTTTTGTTGACTCAGAATGTGTTTTTTTTTGCCTTTCTAGAGACTGCATGAGGCGGTACTATATACTATAGGAAAATAGAATTGCATGGGCAACTAATAAAAAGCTGCGATAAAAGTATGACCGGAAAAAACAGTGTTAGCTTTGATTCGTTAATCCGGAACTTCGCGAATCTTAGCAAATTCAGGCGGTCCCAAATTGCCCGGATTAATAAGGCAGAGCCGTACATGAAAAATGGTTTGAAAAATTACTAACCAGTTCAAGGTATGTATTAATCTAAATGATTCCCGGTCCATTCCTCCACCCGCGAAATAGCCATTTTTGACGTGAAAAGCTAAGATTGAACCTAGGCCTAAGCTAAAACCAAGGCTTTATTAATAAAGTCAGGGTGGTCGGCGGGTGGGGGAATGGACTTCCTCCAATGTAAATGGGGTACGGAACGCATGTGTAAAGTTTTTCCCGCATTAGCGCTACCGTAAATTTGCGCTTTGCGCCAATTACCTTTGCGCCGATTCGATATTACCAGAAAATCAGTTCTCGTTCAAACGTGGGAACCAAATGCTAAATATTAAACTGCGCGGCTCACACAACAAACTGTTTTAAACCCGAGTTTCTCTAATTCTTCATGAAATCAAGTGCGGTTTTTTGCGTAATTTATCGCATCGGGTCATGCTATTGCCGTTTTAGCATAAACTTTTGCTTGTAGCGCGAGTTATTCAAATCTATTGTCCATAACTAAAAGTGGTACCGAGTGCGCCATACAAAAGTCCTTCGCAGGCGGCTGTTATTAAATCGCATTTTTCTAATTTATAATGAAATCGAATGCGGTTTTTTGCCTGAAGTGACATATCCGGTCATGCTATGGGCCCTTTTAGCGTATTATCGTTGTCGTAGCGCGAATTATTAAAAACGGTTGCTCATACCTATACTACTAGTGCCGCGATATAAAATCGACTATCGGCCCATTACCCATTACCACCATAGGAAACTAGCTATTGGGGATTAGTGATGTGAAACGTTAATTTAATTGTAATTTGCTCATTTAAAATTCAATTCAGTAAATTTGATTTGATTAGGTTTAAATTGAAACTCATAAGTTAGACCATAATTTAACTGTAATTACTAATTTTATTGAAATTCGTTCAATTATGTTCTGTGTTACTATAAGGAAAGGAAATACGCAAGTATTAATTGGAGCCACAAATGATTTCAAAGAAAAAATCTAAACTTTATCACCAATTGGGCTCATTCTGTGCTATCGCTCAGAGATAAACTAACCCTGTAGCAGGTACACTGTCTGCATTACTGGAACGCTGTTTGACAAGACGCATTGCTGGGTG
This sequence comes from Sabatieria punctata, assembly GCA_030248155.1. NCBI lineage: Eukaryota > Metazoa > Nematoda > Chromadorea > Araeolaimida > Comesomatidae > Sabatieria > Sabatieria punctata. Next base: position 5,259 of record JASANB010004738.1, read on the forward strand.
GCAGTGCTGCAAATGCTGCTCACTTCTACGGCTTGCGGTTCAGTTTGCAGTCGGTCTTTTACTGGTTCTCTCTCGCAATCGGTGGCTTCTATTATCTGGGCATCGCCTGATGACATGGTACAAGCTGAGAGGAAGCAAACGTACTACGCTTATCCGTGATAGAAGTATTACTGATACATGGGGTTCACTACTGTACGTATCCTTATTTCGTTTGTCTATTTTAGCTGTTGTAAATTTTGCTTGCTCGTCAGTCGGGCAGCTCGGTGATAATCTGTTATACATACGTCCTAAAAAAGGCAACTGCACCAAATGCAGCAGTGTGATGTCTACGCCTAGAGCTGTTGCAACATTTTAACGATTCTTATTTTTATTAGAACTTTAACCTTTCTCGACGACGTGGCGATTGGTTTTATTGCTTTGACTAGACAATGACTCTACTAGCCGCACCTTTTGTGAATAAATCATTGTTCATTCACTTCTGTGAACTTTTATAGAACTGCTTCTGTCTAAGTACAGCTTTGCAGGTGTCTGGCTTTTGAGAAAAGTAAACATTGATTAATAGATAGAACGTTCAATTTATGGCAACATGGTTATTTGTTTGATGAGCAGCAAGATAATGACGGCAGTAATTTTGTGGTAATCGACGAAAAGTATCGACTTCATCTGCGTGTTTACAATAGAGGTGGCGTTTCGTTTGATACGTCCTTTTGTCCGTATCTATCTACATATATAGTGAGTAGACGAGTAGCTTGTATTTATATACCTTACGTACGTATGTGTAATATAATTCTACTATACGTAGAAACATACTTATTACGTGCATGAGTCTAAAAGATAGAGTAGATTAAAGAGACAATGTGAGTGAACAACTGAGAGCCATGTCTACTGCATGGGCATGAGCATGGCAGCCATCGCCACAGCTTTGAACTTGCGTCTGCTTGCGATTCTTCGCCTCTGTATTTCAGGATTCTTCTCGAGTGACTCTTGGTACACTCGTTCTATCAGGAAATGAAGTTGGCTTAGGCTTTCTTTGTCCTCCTCTCTCTCCAGTTCGCACAAGTCGGTGCTCAGCTGCGTTAGCATTAGACCGTAGTTTTGAATCAGCCTTTCTCCTCTTTCCGAGGTCAGTCTTCGCGTTCGTACGGCCAATCTGTTCGGCAATCTGTGTCTGATAATCTCAGCCACCAGTACAGCCACCAACGAAACGAGAGATATGGCTAAAGCCAAGAATAGACCAGAGGTGCTGGCCAGTTTTAAAGGTGTTCGTTTGTTTGGCTTTTTCGAACCAGTCGACGCCAATTGTTTGGCCGATTTTTCCCATAACATTTCGTACTTGTGCCACACATTCTGAATGTAGCCTGCTGATTCTAGGATAGCATCGTTGAATGGTTTATTCCAAGGCGAGTCCTTTTTCAAAATTAGACCGTACTGCACTGTCATTGTTGGCGTTTCAATGTAATGCAAGTGCTCATTGACAGCCTGATAGATTGTCAGCTCAGATTCCAACCCAAACGAGACCAAGCTTTGGTTTTTCGAAATTTCTAAAGCAATATTTCCAACCGATGAGCTGTTCAAAATAATCGGCTCGTTACTGACTAATGCTTCTGCTAGGGCTTTTATAAAGTGCGACTCAGTTAACGTTCTTGCTTCGCGACCCCACGGGTCTTCCGAAACAGTAACAGAAAACGGTAGTGAAATCAAAGACAAGTGTTTTGTTGAAATCATTTCTGTAATTTGCCAAGCATCTTTGAACCGTTCTCCCGGTCTAACATTCATCAAATGTACTAGAAGTTTGCCTCGATACAGATTAGTAACTAACAAAAAATAGAAGCCGAATTCTAGCAGCAGAAACTGGAATCCTTTTCCAGTAAAATTATACCGTCCCATCAGTGCAAGTAGCGCCCGAAAAACTAGGTAAAATAATACAATCAGGAACCAGACCCAACCATCGAAAACGGAAAATGGAAGCCCTGCATTTGAGACCATATCAGCTCCTGTCGTTTGCGCATAGAACACTTTCTTGTCAAACCACACAGGAGAACTGGTTTCGAAGCGGTCTTCGTGGAAAGTTTTCGGAAGAACAATTGCAACCGCATCCGCTAAATCCTCATCAACCAGCTCAACTGCTGCCCGAAAATCGGCGCTTGAATTTCCCAACTGAGAGTAGGGATGAATTTTGTTGGGGAGCGCCATTATTTTGAGGGCGAAATACAAAATTTCTGCCAAAGGACCCGGCGAGCGACAATTTCGTCGAGTTCGCAAGTCACTTAGAGCGCAAGGATGGAAGTAGTTCAGGCCTTGGTTCAGGTTTGACATGGTGACAACTCGGAAAGCCGGCAAATCCATTTGAGCCGAGCGTGCTTATGACACAGTGGAATTTAACATTTGTGATTGGATATGCGAGAAAAACCTGTATGCTTAGAGCAATGTAGCTGTGCAAACAAACGCGCATGATTGGTTTTCTGCGGACTTAAGGGTATTAGATTACTTGTTACGTGCAAGGGTGAGAAAACAATTTGCGTTTCTTTCAACATCATCAGTGGTATCTAGTATTTCTGTGCAACTAATATTCCTAAACCAAATTGTACAAAAGCTGTTACGTACTTTACGTACATGATTATACTGTACGCATTTGGCCTATGGTTTGCAGTAATCAGCATACATGCTTCGGAGCTAAACCAAGTCCATTAGAACTAGGGAAGTCGGTTTCAAATTGCCTAAAAGTCTCTATAAGTCATTCATTCAGACTGAGAAGACCAGCTAGCAACAGCAATCAGGAACTTCGTCTACGTGCGCATAGATATCTTCAACCATTTCGGACACTTTGAAAAACTTTGCCTCGTGCATCAGATCGGCCACCTGACATTCCTTCAGCTGCTTGTCGTTCCAGCCATCGCGCAGGTATCTGGCCACGCAAGACGAGGCTCGCCACTTCTCTCGCAAAAGTATGAAATGACCGTCCTGATCACGCAGAATTCCGGCCATGTTCTCTCTAAAACTTACTCTCAGTTTTAGCTATTCTTGTTGTTAAGACCTTTTCCCACAGACCAAAAAGACATTGAAGCTGGCACTTCTTTAATACTGTACGGTCGAGCCTCCAGAGGAATTTTACGAGAAGCAATTTTTGCTTCAATTTTTGTCGATGTTTTGCAGTTTCACGCCATTTGAACAAATAACGCCTTTTATATTTACGGCTTCTCCAATCACGCTTAGTTGGCACAAACGCTGTTTTTCGTGTTCACAATACATACATAAATGACGCTTCCGTGGTGGTGTTCAATCAAAAAAGTTCTTACCAGAGACGCGTTCAACTTTATTCAGCGTAAAAGAAAAATTCCAAAAAGTTACGGCAGAGAAGGAAAGGAATGAGCGTGAGAAGCGGAAGCGCTTTTAGTCTGTAGAGAAGTGAAAAACAATAAACTGACTTGCTAGTGAAAAGTTCGCAGAACACGCTGCCTTGCACTTTCCTCAGATCAAGCAGACTAATGTCGACGTCAATTGGCGCGTACTGATTTGGCAGCATTCTGACCCAGTGAAAGTTGGGGTGTTGGAATCGCAAGACCACCCACTCTGCGTTGTGCATGGGCAGCTCCGTGGCAGCTATGTTGATCAGCTTGCACAGTCCGTCCAATCTGTAGTAGCTGGCTTCCTTGGCCAGCCGCTGCAGCACTTCATTGCTGTCTGACAAGACCACCTTCTTGCCGTCGCGAAGGTACTCGAGAATGTAGTTGAAGACGCTGGGATCTCGGTCGATAAACACTCGGCCGTTGCTGTCCATCTGACATTTCCACTGACTACTGCCGAACAGAACGCCGAAATAGTTCTTCGGATCTTTTGACAGCGTGTCCAAGGTCGTTTTGAACACCGTTCCTCCTACGTCCAATTCTACTATTGGCATGACTGAAATTTTACTGGCAAACTTATAAAGCAGAATTTCTAATCTAAACTAACTGCTACTACCTCCTATTTGAGCAAAAGGAAAGCTCTACGCCATGGCGACTCTCCCAGACAGGCAGTGGTGAGCTGCAGCCGATAATCTTGCTTTTTAAGCGATTAATGGACGGACAAAACGTTGAATAACTAAGTTGCACCTTAATACGCTTCCAGCACTTACATGAATGGATAAGACAGCGTTTTCTAACGCTATTTTTTACAACAAAATGTGTTGAACACGCTAACGAGATTTTGGTTCAGCTGCTAGCTGACGTGACACAGCGTAGGTGAAAATAGCAGACACTGGTACGTACAATCTGCTTTCAAGTAATCAGACGTTTCGACTCACTTGCACGAAAACAGTAACAGTTGAGTTGGGATTCACTGTAAAAAGCCATTGGTACAGACAGCTTCAAAGCTCACATACGTACGTAAGTATTGTATGTTTACTGAAAGAGAACTCGTGAAGTTTATCGCCGATTTAGCGTGAGACATATCCAAGTACGTAATGCTTCTAATAATAGTAATTAGCAAGCAATAAACGCAATTCTGCAGATAAGGGCTGAGTTGGTGTTCACTAATTGTTTTTGGGTTTATGAGTTGGACTCGCCTCGTTACTGGGAGCTTTACTGTTTAGCTTGCCACTTGAGTCTCTACGTTGTTCGGCCTCGGCCATTTTCTTGCGTTTCAAACTGCCTCTCATTTCTCGCTCACACACTTTGACTACTTGTTCTACGTTGAAATAGACAGCCTCTTCCCATAAATCAGTGACCAGACAGTCACAGCGGTAAATCTTGGCACGGCTGAACCCGTCTCGCAATCCCATCAGCACATGGGCGGCCGCTTTGAACTTTTCTCTTGGAATCAGGAAACGACCTTCTTCATCACGCTGAAGCCGCAAAAGTTCGGTTCTGAAAATTCAACGATAAATATAAATTTTGGCAGATTCAGAGGCACCTGGACTTGAAGACTCTGCCGTACCAGGTGTCCTCTGCATTGACTAAGGTTTGCAGATCAACATCCACATTGACCGGCGTGTAATTGCTGGACAAGCCGTCCAGGTGAGGATGCACGAACCGAATGTAAACAGTGTCTGTGATAGAGAACGCCTTCAGAGGGTTGCTCAGACCGTCCGACCCAACCCAGTCGGCTGTGGCGTTGTGCATGGTTTCGTCGATCAACTTGACCAGCCCGTTCATATCGTAATACTGAGCCTCTCTTCGAATCCTCAGCATCAGTTCCCTGGAATCGGTCGGCAGGGCCATTAGTGGTCCGTCACGGAAGTAGTCGACAAGATGATGAAAGAGATGACCGTCTCTGTCAAAAAATATGGCACCTGTCTCGTCCTTCTCCTTCTGCCAGTCGTTCCGAGAGAAAAACTTGTAAAAGTAACTGTTTTTCTCTTTTATCATCATAGTTAATGGCAGTTTGAACACTCTACCACCGATGTCCAGCGTTACCGATTGGCCCCGCAGATGGCGAGCCATCGCTTCGCTTCCAAAGCCAAATGGGCACCCAAATTCCCGTTCTCGTCGAGTTCAAAATGGAGCTTGAGTTTTATTAATAGCCATTTGCAGATGCAGTTCGATGAATAGCTGATTAGATGGGTCTCGGCTGTACCCCGATGACTTTTTGATGTCAAACTACTAGACTGCCCAGACACAATACTATTTATTTTACTTCAGGGACCAGCGTTATTGAAAAGATGTTTTTTAAAGAACTACCAAAATTACAGTGTGCAAGTTCAACGGTGCCCCTTGTCCTTCAACGATACTTATCGTTGCTACCATTGGTGGGTGGGACACCCATTAAAACTATAGGTTTACCTCACAATTTAGCTCAATTAGTAAACCATTTAGAAACACATTGGCAGTGAAAATAGTAGTAAGAGAATCAATTCAAAACTTGACCAGATCTTCAACAAAGTAAAATGAGCCGACTACTTGCCAGAGAGGCAGCGGGTTAGCTTGGCTGTAGTCTTGAGGGTACTTGTAAGTAAAGCTGATGATGTCTTGCAGTCCCTCACGTACATGCAGGAAGTCGCACGGTTTGTCTCTGTGTGCAATGAGCACTTTGTTGGGCGAGATGAAGAACACTCTCATATTCGGCTTCTCCGGCTTTTCCTGCTGCACTACAACATTGGCGTCGTCGTCTCTGGTCAGATAGACTTGCACATCAGGCGATTTGAATTTCAGCCTCACATTATCGTATCGACTGATCTCATTCTCAATGAAAAACGACCGAATACTGGCGTTGACTTTGTAGGGAAGCAGCGGATCTTTCAACTCCTCCTGGATACGGTATCTCCCTGTGGGGAAGTAGTCAGTCAGAGCCAATAAATAGGTGGGTGTCGGGTACAGCAGATAGGTGAGGTACTTGCGTCCAGTGTACTTTAGTTGGAACGGAAACGGGGGTCTGCCGTTGTCTCTGACTCTGCCCCATCCCAGATTCAGAGGCACGTTGGTCATGCCAGGGTTGCGACTGAAATAGGTTCTGTGGTAGACCTCCAGGATGCGCTTGGTGATTGCAGGGTAGTGGCCGCTTCTCAGGTTGCATTGGAGCAGCAGAGTAGGACAGGCTCGTAGGTAGATGCCTTGGGTCGACCGAACCACAGTGTGTGATTGGGAACCAAAAGCCAGTTCTAACAACTGTCGCTCAGATTTGTCGAAACTCGTACCCAGCGCTATAAACAATTTTGATTACTCTTCCAGACAAAGCTATTTGAAAGGTTTTTGAGTTCATTATCACATCTTCAATACATTGTAGGAAACCGTTGCTCTTACCTGACACTCCGGGTCTAAGCGGTTTGGGGGCGAAATGAGCCAGTTTTTGCAGGAACTGTGAGTTGAGTCTGGCCAAATCAGAGAATTGTTCCATTTTGTCCAGAAACACACGGAAGTTGTGCTCAGTGATGTTGAGTAGCTCCTTTTCCAGGACGTTTTTCCACTTCTCCAACAAGCCAATCGTTCCTGACTGGAAATACAAAGCGTATTGTCCGTGGAAAACGTGCTGGGCCGTCGCATCGTCTTCAATTTCCTTGATGTTCTCCAAAAATAGAAGCGATTTGTTGAGACGCAGGGTAAGATCCGCAGTCTGTTTGGCGATTGTAGACGAGCACGGGTTCTCCGAAGAACAAGTGGCCAAATTAGCCAAGCAAAAAATTAGAACACAAATTGTTGGACAGCACGCCATTGGATCGGAGATCAGCAGTTGTTCTCTGGCGCTCTTGGGCGAACGATGTCGCTCGCTGACTTGAACTCGGCAACAACTGTCGAGCCCCAATCAAAATTTGTTGCCGGTGCAAAAGCTCCAGCTCTCTAGTCTAAAAACCGATTTTTCATGTCTACTTCTGAAACTGTCACTTTTTTACACTCTCTGTTATTAGCAATAGATGATAATGAACTGTACAGTACGTATTGACATTAGAAAATGTAAACCAAACGCCCATAAATTATTTATGTGTCTGTCCCGTCCATACGTATTTTCACAGATCACAAGGCTTTGAGTCGATCAGCTTTAATTGCTACATAAATCTTTGTTTCTGTTCGAGTTAACAAACATGTTCCGGGTTCTTGTGAAGAAAAAGCTACCTTTGCTACTTCTAGGCGGTTTATTCGCATTGTGGATACAATACCAGACGGAAATCGCTAGTACTGAGCGTTTGCCCCTGATGAAGCGGAATCAGTACTTGAAAACTGTTGAAGGCACCACTCGGAAAAATTTCAGTGGCTGCGAAATCCCGCAACTGCAAGTGGACGACCCATTCATTTCAAAGTTGATAGCTTCAGACGTTTCACGACTTGTGTGTGCTTCAGAAAAGAACTGGGTTTTTATCAAAAATGGTCGATTTTACAAAGAACCCACCATTGAAAGACTGTACGGATCATTTACTTGTGACATTCACTATTTCCAATGGAAAACCGATTTTGCTAATAAATGGCCAGCCACTGTTCGAAATGCCAGTTCAGGTGGTACAAACCGTTTTCTTAAAACTGCTCTGGCAGACGGAGCTTGTTTAGGTTTCAGGCTTGAAGCTGCATTCTGATTTCTTTCGTGTGGACTGCGCCGCACACAACTGTTCGAATGGTCAGTGTACGAACGACACTCATACCAATGTTCATGCGACTGTTGTTTCACGGGAGATTCCACAAAATCGCTCTAAGTTGAAAGATTGGTCAGCACTGAACGTCTACATTCTGGGTTTTGATTCACTCTCCAGAATGACTGCCTATCGAAAATTACCAAAAACTATGCAATTTCTGAAAAATCAACTGGGATCTGTGGTAATGAAAGGCTACAATATTGTTGGGGATGGCACCCCACAAGCTTGGATTCCGATTCTGACTGGAAAAGAGGAGACTGAACTGCCCTCTGCTCGCAGACGTTTTCGCAATTCCTCATTCCTTGATGTGTACCCTTGGATTTGGAAGGTAGGAATACAGTATCAATGTCCCATCGATAGTTCGGCCCTTAATTCAAACGATCCTTCTCATTCGATATTTTATTAGTTTTATGAAAAAATCCTTATTTTGACATGACCTTAAATTGAATTTCCCCGATTTTGGTGACCCTTCAGCCACAGAGATGTCCGTTCTGCGAGATTCGTTCGAAGCTATGGTCCTAAAATTACATAAAAATTAGAATTTTCAAAGACCATCCTGATTTTTATTGTTTTGTCCACAAAAGAGCAGGACTGGAATTTTCATTTTAGACCTTAGAAAAATATTTGTCAGACTTTCAAAATAAGTAACTTTTATATTCTTTAAAAGCCCTAAAAATTGAACCAAATCGGTAAAGAAAGAGAAGAGTAGACTGAGAACGAATGGTCTGAGGCCAGAAAATGGACGAGGCATTTTTTATCTATGTAGACATCTACTGGCAACTGAATTATTCAGGACTTCGCAAAAGCTGGTTACGTGACGATGTTTGCTGAAGATGACATAGACTGGGGAATGTTCCAGTTTAGACTGAAGGGCTTCAGAAACCAGCCAACCACGCACTACATGCGCACTTTTTACTTAGAGGCTCATAGACGGAAACTGAACAACTACAGTTACCTTGGCGGCATGTGGAATGCCTGTCTGGGCAGTGAAGCACAACATGTTGGCTTTTTCCGACAGATGCAAAATGTCTTTGATGTTTACTCAGTTCCTAAATTTATTATTGGTTTCCATGGTCGTCTGAGTCATACCTACATCGATCGAGTTCAAGTAGTTGATGAGGATTTGGTAACCCATCTAAAAAATATGCACCAACTGGGTTATCTCAACAACACTCTATTTATTCTCATGTCCGATCATGGCCACAGATTTGCCAAAATCAGACGTACAGAACAAGGAAAGCTAGAGGAACGCTTGCCCTTAATGTCCTTGGCTCTACCGGAGTGGTTCAGGCGTGGTGAGAAAGGAAAAAGAGCTTGGCAGAACCTGAAAAGCAATGCCAACGTACTAACCACGCCGTTTGACATTTACTCCACCCTACAAAGGGTGCTGAACTGGACAGCTCATCCTGGAGTAGCCGATCCGAGGCAGAGATCACTTAGTTTGTGGAGTGAAATCCCCAGGTCCAGAGATTGCGCCAGCGCTCACGTAGCACCGCATTGGTGCGCTTGTCTGCAATGGCGAAGGGAATCGGTGCAGGGCCATCGAAGTTTGAAAGTTGCCGCTGCTGTGATCGGACGAATCAACTCCGAAACGGAAAAGTACCGTCATTTATGCGCCAAGTTATCACTGGATAAACTGGTGGCCAGCAGCAGAGCACAGCCGAATGAGAACGTTCTCAAGTTTGTAAGAAGCAAGGACGCAGACGGTTTCATACCCGATTTGAGCGGTAAAGCGGAAATTGACGCAGTTGATTGGCAAGTTACTCTGAGAACAAAGCCTGGTCAGGGTGTGTACGAGGCGACAGTAAAGTACAACCTTAAAACTGGCGTTGTATTGGTGGATTTGGCGGTTGTGTCCAGAATCAATCAATACGGTCGCAGTGCCGATTGTGTCACACATTTGGACGCTTCGTTGAGAAAGTGGTGTCAATGTTACAACCAAATCTTTTGATTTTCTTGCTTGGTCTTCAAATTTCTGTGTGTTTATAATTTTTAATCTATATAAACGGTGTGTATCTCGGTTTTCAGTAGGTATTTCGAAAAAACCAATTACAAATGTACAGTATCTGGCCGTAAACTAAAGTTTCTCCTCTAAAAGTACGTAATTGGTGTAAACAGCGTGACAGTGTAACGGCGGATATTCTTAAGAGACACTCTCTGGTAAGATCGAATCTGGATATTCATACCCAAAATTGAAAGTTATGAGCAGAAACCTGTAGCTTGGTGCAGTAATACATGTTGATAAGTTAAAACAAAGACAAAGACCTGAAAAGGATTTCTGGAATTGGCGCTCCAGTCCTGAGATATAGCCTGCTGAAAATCAGTCTCCTTACATGTAATTATTCGAATTCGAATTTCTAAGAATTTTTTGCTTAAAAAAAGTTTTGGACCAAAATATTAATCTACTCTAAATGTTACCAAAACCCTACAATTTTTAATAGTCCCCAACTCTAATTAGTAAGAAAAAAAATCGAATTAGAAATTTTTGCCCCATCGTTTAAGGAGACCGATTTTCTGCAGGCTATATCGCATCGCAGGACTGAAGTCCAAATCCACAAATCCATTTCAGGTCTTTGTTAACTTATCAATATGTATTACTGCACTAAGCTTTCAGCTTGTTACAGCTTTCTGCGCACAACTTTCAATTTTGGGTCTGAATAGGGGAAAGGGCCAAAACTCGATCTGATCAGAGACCTACATTGTACTCTTAATTTCCAAAAACCTGCTAAGTTCGCCTGCGGTAGCGCACGCATATTACGGTTTCTGAAATGATAAACTCTTCCGTTTAATAGGGAGATCTTGCTTAATTAATTATGCATATATTGCCAATTAAACGACTAATTAGAGCGTTGCTGAATTAACCAGCGTGCGAATTAGTAGAGAGCAGAACCTCCCACTCTGCGGCGGGAGGCATTTGTTTGCACGGCCATCAGCAATTGGTCGGGGCATTCAGAAATATAGTATATCTGCCGGCAAGTAATGGTGAATGAAAAATAAGTACGCTCGGTTTCACATGTAATTTGCATCGCGTGGCCGCCCAACGTCACCTACATGTGATTGGGGCCTCAATTAGTCACCGACGATGGGGTGTCGGCGCTTGTTGCTGTCCGCTGCCCTGGCCTGCCTCCAGTGTGTGTTGGCGTCCTCCTTAGGTCCGGTAAGTGCAGGTGGACATACCGTTTTTATCCTACCTACGCACTTGCAGAAAACCAATTCCATTCAGCAGCCATTCAGTCGGTCGGCTCGCGCTGTAGGTATGTATCTGTTTTTCGAGGCAATGTCCGGTTCACTTCAGACCTTTCAGAGCATTGTGCGCGGACAGTGTCCAGCGCCGGACTCTACCGACTGACCGCCGGCTCCAAGCCGGGGGTCTGCTCGCTCAAGGTCAAATCGCCGCGCGGCACGCGAATAAAGCTCAACTTCGTCCTCAAGCCTAGCTCGGCATGCGTCAACATGCTTCTTACTGTACTGCCTCCAATCTTCTTTCTGTTGCTCTCTTAGTTGTACTGGACAGTTTTCAAGGCATTCGATGGGTGGCAATACCGAAGGTTCGCCGAGCTACCGGACGCACGGAGACGCGCGGAAGAATTACGCAGTCAGATGGTTTGTCCTAAGCAGAGCAGCGCTGCATCGCATTTCCTGAGCTCGCAGAACGCTGCCGAAGTACTGTACTGGTATCCCGCAAAATTCGCAGCCGATGTTACCGTCAAGGTGCAATTTGAGCGACATTCGCAAAGTGAGGTTTTGTTGCTGTAATCACTTTTCACACTACTTTGTTTATCGCCCCGTAGACTGTGATGTGATGGTCGACCCTGGCTCGTTTGGTAAAGAACTAAGCGTTTCGAACGACGGTCGAAAAGGAATTTGCCGTTGGTTCCTGCCGGGGGCGATTCGGTTTCAGCTGACCGAGTCAACCTTGACTCCCAGAGACCCGGAACAACCGGTGAGTATAACATAGGCGGAAAAATGCGTCCATTGTTCAGTGCTAATGTGTGTTTATGACTGCTAAAGCAGAGTGACGTGTCAAATTTTCAGTGCGGCAGCGAGCAATCGAGCTTTTTCCGCTTGAAAACGGGCGACCGCGTGCCACACCTGACTACGGACATTTGCGCTGATTATAATGGTGAGTGCTTATGCAATTAAGCAAGCTGATAACACTGACGCCCATGCAACGCCCACTAGACGCGCCGGTGGAAACAAATAAAACCGAGCGCTGTCCCCCGGCTCTGTCATCGTCTCTTCATGCCAAAGCGCCTTTCAGGTCAGCGGTCAGTGTTGCTGCCGTGCAAACGGGTGCAGGTGGAGCTGCACTCTCCAAAAGAGAACGTCACACAGTCGGTGAAGTTCCGGTTCGAGCCCGCCTCCTTCATGGACACCCTGGTCTGGGACAGTCTCTGCTAGTTTACTGAGTCGAATAGCGTCGGCACACAAATACACGGCATAAAAGTGGTTCTTTGACCGACACTACTTGAACGCGTCTTGCTGCTGCTGCTGCTGCTGCTGTCGCCGCTTGTGTTGCTTTCGGTGCCGGCCGTGCTGCTGTCGGAAAACGAACCGCTTCAGAGCCAGTAATTCCTCGCGCTCCTAAAGGCTGTGTACATAGTGGTAGGGTAATTACGGTTGGCACAAACACCCAGCTAATCAATGCGCCTTATCTGTCGGCAAGAGAAGAGCCATCTTACCAACTATTTCTCTGTCTAAACAACAGGTTGTTTTAACAATTCCCAACCTTTTTGACCGCCTAGTGTTAACAAATCTGTGTTTGTCAGAGTCTCAGTCAGAATGGCCCTGAACACGCCGGTGGGGGAAAAGAGCCATGTAGGACAATACGTACGTACTGTACACTAAGAAAAACAAGCAAAAGCGATGACGCAAATGCTTTGCCCGGCAGCAAAAGACACTTACAGCTTCGTGAAACATGCAGAAGGTCGGTTGTTCATCTTCACCGCCCGGACCTGCATTAGCAGATTGACGTCAGACAGGGTCCATAATAGCAACTCACTTACAGTCCGGAACGCCGTCACACAATTCTACGGCGCGGATGCAGGGCCATTTAGCTGAGCCCACCGTCGCCTCGGCCGATCGTGTCGGACAGAAGAACTGCTTCACCCCGGCCAGCGGGTTCTCGCACTCTGCAATGTATGCCTCCACTTACACATCGGTCAGACCGAGACGCACCTCGCGATGGAAAGCTGGCCAATGCGCTCGAGAGTAGGTGGTCGGAGCGTTTTTGGGTGCTGGTTGACTGTGCCAAACAAGCCAAACTAGCCAGTAGCAGCGCATTAATAAGCCTCATGTTGCCGTGCCAAGAAGCTGAAATGGCAATTATTTGGGGATGACTTTTGGCAGAAAGGTCACGGATAATCACTGGTCTCGTGAGTTTTGGCCAAGCCCCAGTCGCTCTACTGGATATTTGCTCGCATTCCCAGTGCTGCGATCGGATAGCAAAATTACTGCGAATTTGCTCGAGGCTAGCAAGCTAAGCTTTCGGTCGGTTTCAACTAATGGATTTTAATACCTTCAGCCATCGCCGGATATCCTACCATGAATCAGATGTTGGAGAGTTAGGAAAGAGACGTGACAAACAGAAGGTACTTTGTGTCCAATCAGCGCATGATCGCACCAATTCTGCGAAACTTGGCAATCACGATGCAAAGGAGGAACAAAAAAAGCCGCCAAAACAGGACTTGCGCTTGACACGCCAATAATAAATTGTCATACAACCGCTTTTGAAGGTTAAACCCACTCATCGGGTGCCAACTGATCCAGACAAGAAGATAAGCAAACATTTTCTAACATGTGCTTCTCTAACCCTTCTCAAATAAGGCCTTCGGAAACTCGCGACACCACGTACGGTAATTTGAAAATGTTCAAGCATGCACATACAGTGCTCCTTAAAAACCACCTCGTCATTTTTCTAAATTTTTGTAATTCAAATTTGTTGCTATTCATATTGCTGCCATTCGATTAATTTTGCATCATAAAATAAATATTTTTGTCACGGCTCTGCATACCGATCTTCTTTAGGTGCGACAGCTACGCTACGCTTCGCTTTTGAAACAACCGCCTTTGATCACAAACCATATCAGTAGGGTACCCAGGGGATATATAATAGAGTGGAGTGGGTACACATTCAAAGCTTTAAACCCATATAAAATCACGAAAACATAGTGCACTTACCTTCGTAGACCTAAACCTATAAAGAAAGAGAAACATTCACGAAAACACTCCCAAGGGATAACCAGAGTGACGCAAGTGGCTAGCTCGAATTAGGTTTTAGTTTTTAATCGTTTTTAATCAGTCTCTCAGCCTACGCACATACGCAGCCAAATAAATATATTTTTAGAACTAAACGGAGATCAAAACATCACAGCCAAGAAGAAAATCACAGCTTAAAATATCACAGAATTTGAGATGATAAAATAGTGCATGCGAGCAACAGAGCTGACCCGGCCAGTTCAACTGAATTCGATCACTTTTCGTTTGACAGCAGAGTTGCGCGGCATTCCGGATGCATCGTGTATTCTGGCGTCCAAGTGGTGCTTAGTGCGTTCAGCAAACTCGCTTCTCAGTAACTGACTAGCATGCGGTCGGCTCTCCTGTTGTCTGCAATTCTACCTATTATTAAGCAAAAGCAATAGTATGTTAACAACACAACACCTGGTCAAGCAAAGTGCGACAAACGCTTTGGCGCTATCAGAAAATTTCTCGGGTAGCTTGGGCACAGTCACTCCGGTACTTATTGCATAGAGTGCGGCGAACTTATTCAAGTGAGCCCAGGGCGGGCGGCCGGTAGCCATTTCAAAAGTGGTACAGCCGATGCTCCTAAAACTCTGCACAGTCAAAGACGCGGCAGACAAGAAGAATACCAGATGTCGGATTTGGCTCCGTATCCAGTTCCGTTGATAACTTCTGGCGCCATCCAGTAAGGAGTGCCTTTCATGCTCTTCAACAAATCGTCGGTACTTTTGTCCAGATTCATAACCCGCTTGGCACAGCCAAAGTCTATCATTTTTATCACTCCGGTTGGCATCAGCATCAGATTGCTGCCTTTGATGTCTCTACAAGCATGCAAACGTATGTACATGGACAGATCGGTATCACATATTACCTGTGGATGACACTTTTAGAGTGCAGGTAAGCAACAGCTGCCAAAATCTGTCGAGTGTACCGAAGGAAAACTGGCTCCGCCAACGAACCAAATTTCTTCAAAATTCCCGCTACCGTTCCACCTGGCACAAATTGCATGAAAATTGAGACCACTCGATCCTCAAGGCTTGTACCCAGATATCTGAAACCAAAACAAACTTCCATTTTATGTACTTTGTTTATCGTAGACGTGCATTTTTAGGCCCTTGGGCAGGATTGAAAAAACGGCCTGTACGCACTTTATAGCCGTTTATGTGAATCATGAGTCGCGATTGGGCCATGAAGAAGAGCTTACGTGACGATATTTTCATGCCTTAATGACTTGAGAACAGCAACTTCGCTTTGGATCTTCTCGTATTCAGACTGGGCGCGGCTCAGATCCACAACAGGTATCTCGGTTTGTTTCACAGCAACCATCTCGCCCGTCATTGTTAGTCCGCACCACACATGAAACAGCAAATTATTAGAACACAGCTCAACTATAGTCAAGGGCATCCATTTTTGTGCCAAATTTAACTAAATAACAGCACTAATTGAATTGTCCAATTTTTGCTAAAGCTTCACTCAACTGCACTGCACTGCACGCATGTAGAAAAGAATGATTTACCGTGCCGAAAGCTCCTCTACCAAGCAACGGACCTCTCTTCCACTGAATGCAACAGCCTGCCGTATCAGATCGCGCTCCAAGTTTGCTGCGGATAATCTAAGCCATACAGACATTGGTATCAATCGGTACAAGTCTACTGCAGACTACCTGCACGGAAAACATTACAAGCTTAGTATAGAGAGTTGATTTGATTCTGTGTCTGACCTTTTTGCTGCAAACTCTCTTTACAAACTCTCAGGTGACGATCTACGTATGCAAGTTTTCGGTCGTTGAGGTAGACGGAATTGAACAATTTTCAGACAAAATACGGAACACTACGTACCTCGCCGCTTTGATCACAGTCATTTTTGAGAGTCAGTGCTTCCATGTCGTCAGAAGAGAAATTGAGGAATTTGAAGAAATCGTCGGTCAGCGTTGCGTCTTGGTAATCCTGGTCATGTAATTCTTCGAATATAAAACTGCTACAGCAAGTGGTAGATGAATCTGGTCTTTCGAAGCATTCAAAATCGCTGTAATTAACCATTCCAACTTTCACAAAATCCAATTCAGTGCCATCTCTTTCTCGCAGCGACTCCTTAATAGTCTCTATTTCCTCAAGGGAAACCGCTTCCTGCATAAAGTTCACTCTATCATCTTCAAATATGCTCTTCTTTTGATGAGCACTTGTTCGATTTGGCGATTTCATGAACCCGTTTTGTTTCGGTTTCACTGATTTCTTGGGCGATAACTCTCGCGACAATCGAATTTTCCTGCCAGATTTCGGACTCGGGTCATCAGGAATTTCATCACTTTCGACCTTTTTAGAGTGCAAGCTTTGCATTTGCACGGCCTGCAGCTTAAAGCTAGTTTTGGGGACGGTTGTTACCGGCAGCATTTTAGCGTCGGGAAGGCACTTGGTAGCTTGAGGCCACTCGGAAACTCGGAGACCCTCTCAGTCTACTGCTGCGAAGTTTGAGGAGAGCGTTGATCAAACGGATCTTCAGGCAGACTGCGCTGACGAACACCTACTCGTGATCGCAATGACCTGCTTGAAATCGGAACCTCATCCCTCGAACTTGCAGCATCTGATCATTCCTCTGGCTGAGACTGTACATCTACAACCTCCATTAACACTTGCAAATGACAAAAACAGATCAGTAGGAAATCGTAGATATGGATGAAACCAAGACGCAAGATTAGACTAAAAACAAAGCTTCAGGTAAAGTTTAATGATTGGAGCAAGTTTCACAACGCACAAGACACAGCCAGCAATCATTTCATCACATAAATGAGATTACGTCAACAGCAGCTGAAACATTCAAATTATGAACAAATTTTGTTGAGTGCCAAACAGCAACAACTGACAACTAAGACAACATCGACTACAAACACTAAACTACAATCTTAGAACAGCTAGAACACGTAAGAAGCCTGATTATGCATAGAATAGTACCGACTAGGTTATTGATTAAGATAATAGCGTTCTGTTCTGTTCCGACTATTCGTAGAGAAATAACCCAGTCAGTGCGGTGGTAGTGGCACGTGTGAGTTCAGAGCAACTCGGCAGCCTCCAAATCACAGTTGAGCATTTTGTCGTGGATGCTGCCGATGAGAAGAGTGTCTTTGACCTTGACTGCGATCGAGCTGCCCGACAGGGTGGCGCCGTCGTTGGCGTACACTTCCGAAATCGTCCACTCCTTGGCCGGTCTCCCACGCAGTTTAAGCACCTATATCAATCATACTATCAGGCGTCTCTGGGTCAGCAGGCGTTCTACCCCAAACCCTCTATTTTCTAGACTCACTTAACAGCATAAATATAGAACCGTATCTATAGTGGTATCTAAAAGTGCCGGTACCAAATTGTATGAAATTACCATGTACCAGTACCAAACCGTTACAGCACATGCTGTTAAGTGTCTGACTGAGGTAAATTTTCAATTCAAATCATTAAACACGTGCAGTGTTTGCTTTGCTGCAAAAACAACAGTGCAGAAGAAATAGCGATTGGTCGATAGAAGCAATAAAGATGTACTTGAGAAGGCGTGTAGATACTTTGGGAGCGCTTTCGTAGCGGAAGATTCTGTTTTTCAGTGGATGGCAACCCACATACAAATCGGCCGTCCAAGGATCGACAAAGATATTCTCGGGACTGGTGTAAAGTGGAATTTCCTGCAAAATGAACAGATGTAGGCAAATTTTGTGCGAATGAATTGAAATCAAACTCACTATAGAAGAGTGCTCGCATTTATTCAGAACAGATAAACAACACAAAACAACGCACCCCCTTCACACAGCCTCCTCAACCCTGTTCTCCTGTCCCCTCCTCATCGACTACGGTCAGACTCCCACATCTGAATCCCCCAGACGATCTTTCGAGTCCCTCCTCTGACTTTTACGGAAATAATTTTGACCTACCATTACACGTGTGTAACAGGGGTCTGCCCTCCATCCGACTTAGGCCAGACCCCCGGATTGGGGACCCCGTTCTGATTTTTCTGGCAAGTAACTTTTTACGATTGTTTGCAATTTTAGACACAAAAAGTGCCAAGATCGCCTGTGAAACAACACTTTTTAGCTGTTGAAGTGATGTTTGAGCTTTTAGTGCATAACCCCTCCCTAGAATTTGGTCTCAGACCTCTTGCCGCGCCAGGCCTCCCAACCTCTCTCCTCCTTTTCGGCGGATGACCTGTTACATGTATGATTAAACAGGTAAAATTTACTTAAAAACACTTTGTACTTGTGTTTTATTCCCCGTTTAAGCAATTTTTAGCCCAAATTCCGGCCATTACTACCGAACGAAACCCAAAAATTTTGGCTCAGACCCCAACACCCTTCTCCTCTGACAGATAAATAATGAATGTAATGAGCGGCATTCGTACATACCGAAAACTTAGTGAGATTCCCATCTTTGGCAATTTTGTAGACTAGCAACGCTTCACCGGGTCAGCGACGACACGTAAATGTATCTGCAAAAACAAAGCCACCCTAGTCTGACCACTACCAATCGATAGCAGCAAACAGAAGGTGGCGTGCCTCTTGGACTTGTCCAGTGCAATGCCGGTAGGCGTGCCGATCCATCGCTCTACTGTGCTGGTGTTTCTGCCGTCGAAATATAGAATGCTGCCCAGTCTGAGCGCCAGGTAGAGCTCCAACGTTTGCATAGTGCTGTGTTTGAAGTAATGATGGTTGGTGGCGTAAAATCGATCGGCGCCCACGGCAACCACGTCGCGCAAACTGCAAACCCGTCGCCTTTCTGTTCGTAGTCGATTGAGCAAACAAAACCGTACTTGGTGAACAGCGGGCTTTTTACGGTGCGCACATGAGCCAGCACTTTCTCGTTCTGCTTGCTGCGGAACCGAAACACTTCCACCGTGTCCCACTTTCTGCGGTGATTCACCACAAACACAAAGACTTTGTTGCCCTCCTGCCACACGTCTATGCCGTGCGGGTTGAAGTTCTTCTCAGTCAGTGCCTTGCTCTCCAGCTTAGCCTCCCAGTTGCTGCGACCGCTTATGTTGTAGGCATAGACCGCGCCCTTCACGTACTTCATATCCGACGTGTTGTACAGTCGCGTCCCCTGCAATCTCGTAGGCTGTTTGCAGCAAGGCCAACCTACACAACCGGACTTGTCCCCCCTCAGGCCGACGCTACCCCTCTCACGATTTTTTAAGAATTTTGTATAGAGTATGCCTACTAGATAGTAAATGAGCTCAGAAGAGTAGCTTATTTTAACCTATTTTAGCGAAAAATAAGCCTAAAAAGGCTTGCCTTTAGTAAAAAAATCGGACTTTTTGATTTACCATTCACTCAACCCCCTCGGGATTTAAAAATTTACAACCCCCTCAGCCGAAATGCTAGCCCATGTGAGTAGAGAACTTACAGAAGTAATTAGTACAGTCCCCAACGATTGGATAAATGCCATGTCAACCGAGCCGTCACTCACACCATGCACTTCTGAGCAACCGCCAGGCACGTGGTTGTACACTCGTTTGTTCAGATCCATGTACAGACTGAAATTAATACTAACCGTTAGCACTAATACTGACCGTTAAATTTACAGTTA